>OX421251.1:0-20000 GCA_949125135.1 Alcis repandata | reverse complement strand
GAGATGGTGTTGCAGGTTATTTATTACAATGTCTTTTTGGTAGTTTTCCCTCTGCACTCCATCAAGTGCGAACTGTAGCCAGTCGCATCTGTAGCATTGGTATTGGTGTTGCGGCGGTAAGTATTGTGGCGTTGGCCTGATGGGCTCGAAGTGCGAATTTTGAAGTTGGCTTTGTGGCTGCTTTTCTTGCGCTGGTTCAGTCGTATGAGGGTTGTACGAAAGTGGAGTGGTGTATCCCGCTACATTTTCAGGGGCCTCGATCACACCCGAAGCCGACATCGCCGCCTGTATGGGTCCGCTGTGTGCTGTCTTTGTTGGCGAACTGTTTGCTCCTCCTTCAGTCTCGGATTCGGCCAGTGTCCCGGGGCTGCCCCCCCGTGAGGGCGACAGGTGGTCTGACTTGGGTGAGGGCAGGGCCGGATCACAGACTATCTCGCTTCCGTTGCGACCCGAAGGACTTGCGGGGCCTGGAGAAGAGTCGGAGTCCGAGCAAGACGAGGCTGGTGAAGATGGTGAAGATGAGGATACAGATGTCGACGAAACAAAGGGGTTCTGGGTGTGGGCGTCCCGCTGGTGTGGCCATCCCTCCCCCTGGGTAGGGTGGTTGTTGTCTTCGTCGTTGTCGGATGATTTGATTGCCCTTCTTTGGTAAGTGGGCCCGGGCTTCACAGGTGAGTTGGAAGACGATGACGACGACATTATCTATCTTGTCTGATATAGGCACTGATTTAATGACTCAATACACAATTTAATAAATTGAAGTGAAGTGTGTCAAGTGAGTTGGGCTTATTGGTTGAAGTTAGATTAGTTAGGTGGGTTGGTGAAGTAAGTGAGTTAGGAAAGTGAATCGAGTGAGTTGGGCTTATTGCTTGAAGTTAGATTAGTTAGGTGGGTTGGTGAAGTAAGTGAGTTAGGAAAGTGAATCGAGTGAGTTGGACTTATTGGTTGAAGTTAGATAAGTTAGGTAAGTTAGTGAAGTAAGTGAGTTAAGTGAGTTGGGTTTAGAAGAAGCGAGGTTTAGCTGTGGGGTTTGAGGTGAACTGTGTGTTTCGTTGTTGTAGTGTAGGTTCTTGTGTGCTTGAGGGGGGGGGGGGATATTAATGATAAGGTGAGAAGGTGAGCTGGGTTAGGTGAGCTGCGTGAGTTATGTGGATAATTTGTGAAGTTAGGTGAGTGAGTTGTGGTGGATGGATGGATGATTTTGAAATAGTTATTTTGGGTAGTGAGGTGAAGTATGTGGAGTGAGATAAGGGAGCCAAGTAAATATTGGCAGTTTGAATCGCTTTTTCTAAGTTTACCTCGATTGCTGAGGGTGAAGTAAGTAAGTGGGATTAAGTCGCCTGTGTTACTTGTGTGACCAGGTCACTTCAAGTGCTCGGGTGCCTAAAAGTGGATAGTACTAGGATTCTAGTGGAGAAGTAATTAAGTTTAGTTAGTGAGGTTAGGTCATATAGCTCACTAGTTGTGTGGGGTTGGGTGGATGTGTTGGGTTGTTTGCGTTACCTTGCATGCATTTGCTTATCTACTTAAACTTAAACTTAAACTAGAACTACTTAAAACTATACAATTTTACTTATTCTAGACTTAAACTAATTATATTACAAAATATTATCTTAGCATGTACTTAACTACCTACTGTTTTTCTATATTGCCTTATTACTTAAGCTTATACTGAAATCTATAAATTAACTTCTCAAATTCTTATGAAGATGAAGATGCCCGACTCACCAAAGCAACCCTTGGCGAGCAAGGTTACTACCCCACTTCACTCTATGCTCCGGGCTAACTTGTCAGGCTCACAAGGTGGGTGAAGTGAGTGAGCGGTGAGGTGAAGATGTCCCGACTCACCAAAGCGCTATGTGTTATTAAATTTCTTCAAGTTTTTGATTATATATGTAATGTGATTATGAAAGGTGTTAATGGTAGATGCTGTGCTGATAATTTCTATGAGGTTGTATGGATTATTAAGTTTTGATGAAACGGTGATGTGGTCTTGTCTGGTGGCAGAAAATCTTGGGCAATCTTCAATGAGGTGCTTTAAGCTTTGGGTGGTGAGATTATCGCATGGGCACATGGGATCATCGGTAATTTTAAAGCGGTGTAGGTATTCTTTGTGGAATCCGTGTCCTGACAGAATTTGGGTAATGGCAAAGTTAGGTGACATATTTATGGCAGTGAAATATTTGTTGAAATCTTCATAGGTAGGAAGAAGACTAAGTGTATGAGGACTGGCTTCGAGGTAAAATGATTTGGTTTTGCTTCTGGTTTCGAGTTTATTTTGATGTTTTACGAAGGAGATCGGTATATGTGTGTAGTCGGGTCTTTTATGTGATTTAGTGGCGTTTTTTGCTATTATATCAGCCAGTTCGTTGCCTTCGATGTCTACATGAGCCCGAACCCATGCAAAGTTTAAATTCATTCCGGAGTTTTGTAAATTAATAATGTTTTTGTGTATTTGGACAGCGAGAGTATTTGTGGTGTTGGGGTTGGCAAGTTCGGTCAGTCCAGATTTGCTGTCGGATAAGATGTGGAACTCGTTATGCGGTTTTTTGTTTGAAATCCATGATGTGGCCTGTTCAATGGCTAGTAGTTCAGCCTGAAAGACGGAGCAGCAATTGTGTAGTTTTAGTTTTTTGGTATGCACAGTGTTGCCGAGTGAGTTAAGAGCCACAAACGCGGCCCCAACTTTGTCGTCGAGTTTGCTTCCGTCTGTAAATATTTGCCAAGTTTCGTGTTTGGCTATGCAGAATTCGTTATATTCTTGAACATTATTGATTTCAGTAAATTCGATGCCCACTCGAAGAGAGGGGTGTAAAAGGAGTGACGGGGGAGTAGGCGAGTCTACGGGTATATCTTTGGGGAGGAATTTGGTAGTGTGTTTAATTTTGGTTTGTTCTATGTCGGCTATTTCCTTTATTTTATATGGTAGAGGGTCTAATTGTGCTAGTGAAATGGCAGTCGCTGTTCTTAGTGTTTTGAAGCCCTGTACCATTTTAATGGCAAAAAGTCTTTGAAGTGAAAGTAGTTTCTTATTTACTTGTTTATATTTTAAAGCTGATGCCCAGATACCGGACGCGTAACAGATTATTGGTTGGATGACTTGGTGGTAAATGATTTTGATATTTTCCGGTGAGACGCCCCAGGTGGGTCGAATGAATAGCGAGAGTTTGTTGAATAGTTTTTTGCTTTTATTGATGATGTATTCAGTGTGTTTGATGAAGTTTAGTTTTTCGTCGATTATGATTCCAAGATATTTAATTTGATTCATAAAAGTTATATTGTGGTTATTTATAGTGATTTTACATTTGTTTTTAGGTTTTTTAGTGAATGATATAGCTTGAGTTTTTGCGGGTCCGAAAGTTAGTTTTATATTTTGCCCCCATTTTATGATCTTGTCCAGGATACTATTGGTGATATTTTCGAGGTGTGAGGTATTTTTTGAGTGCGTGATGAGCAGAATATCATCAGCGTAAGCCTGCACGTGGGCCCCCTCAGGGAGATCAGCCAGTTCAGTGAGGAGTAGGTCATCGAGAATGAGGTTCCAGAGGGTGGGGCCACAGACTGAGCCCTGTACGCATCCTCTTGACGTTTGTTTTCCCACGGAGCAATTCAGAAAGTTGATAGAGACCTCTCTGTCTGTGATGTAGCTGATTAATGTTTCATAAATATTGCTGGGGCAGTTAACCTTTTTTAGCCTTTTGAAAATTATCGGCCACCAGGCGTGATCGAAAGCCCCTTGGATGTCCAATGAGACTGCAATTGCATGTTCTTTACTGTTCTTGGCTTTGGTGATTATGTCGATAGCGCTGTGTATTGCGTTATTTGTGGAAGTTTGCTGTTTAAAACCGTATTGTTCCTTGCATTGGTTGTTTGTGGTGTTGAGGTAGTGTGTCAGTCTGTTAATAATGAGCTTCTCGAAGAGTTTGCCAAATACATTTATAAGACCAATTGGTCTATACGCTGAGGTGTCAGAGTAGTCCGTTTTGTTTGGTTTCGGAATAATTCTTGCGCATGCTACTTTCCATGCTTTAGGAAAATATTTTAGTTCAACGCATTTATTTAGTAGATCGGTGATAGTGTTAGGGAAGTTTTTTATAAATTGGAGGCAAATGTCTGATGTTAGATGATCGGGTCCGGGTGCCTTTTTATGGCTCATTGTTTTTAAGCAGTTAATGATTTCGGTGGTAGTAAACTCTGGCTCATTCGGTCCGTTGGAAGGCGTATGCATGTCTTGTCTAAGTGTCTGTTGATATTGATTATTGTCTATGGTGTCGTCTGGGAAAAATTTATTCAGTAATGTGTTAGCAGTTTCAAGGGGGTCAGATGTATATGTGCCATCATCTTTTTTTAAAGTTGTTGGCGGTTGCGATATTGGTTTGGATTGTATAATTCTATTGGTGATAGACCAGACGTCCTCTTTGTTTTGTTTATTACAGAACTCTCTGAAGTGATCAGAAGAGGCCTTGCATATTGCGTCAGAGTATTCTTTTTTAAGTTTGTCTCTTTCTAACAAGGATTCATCTATAGGTTGTTTTTGTCTTACTAGGCGGCTAAGCAAGTGATGGTTTTTGATAACTTTCATTTTTATTTTCTGCAGGTCATCGCTCCACCAAGGGATTCTTTCCTTAAATGGTGTTGGTTTGGGTAGTAGTTTATCACACGTGGTTTGTAAAGCTGAGGTGATGACTCTAATGTTGTTGTCTATTTCTTGATGTGACGTAGGTATATTAATGTTGTTGGGTAGGTGTGATTTGATTTCGTTTGTGAAGGATTCGTTGATGTTTTCCCATTTGACAGTGTTTGTATTGTATCTAAATGTTGACGTTTTTTTATTTTTTGTCGTACGTGTGTTTTCAATGTTTAGTTTGAACAATATTGAGTTGTGATCCGATGAGGGGCAGATTTCTGTGTTAACTTGCCAGTTTTCAACATTAGCTATATTGGTATTGCTAATCAGTGTTACATCAATGATGGATTCTCTGTAGGTTCCATGTGTGATTGTTTCAAAGGTAGGGTTACTTCCAGTGTTGCAAATGTGTAAATTATGTAGGGTGATTATGTCGTAAATTGTATTGCCTCTTTTGTTGTCAGTCTTGGAGCCCCATGACGTGTGCCAGCCGTTTAGGTCTCCGCAAATCAAGTGCGTGGAGCCAGTTGTTTCTGCGAGGAATATTTCCAAGCGGTTTAGAAGTTGCAGTTTGTCGGTTCGTGGTTCAATGTAGACGGATGTTAGATATATGTTTTTTCCTCGTGAGTTGTTAATTTTTATGATTGAGAGGCAAGAGTTGGAGTATTCGCTATTTCCGATTACACTGAGTCCGTTTTTTTTTGTTAGTATGGCAGCTTTGGTCGGTTCATTCTTCGGATTCTTATCGGGGAATTGATGGAGATCGTAACCTGGAATTTTAACGGGTAGTCCCGTATTGCTGGTGTAAGGTTCGTTAATAAAAATTAAGTCCGGTTGGTGCGTATGAGCCCATTGTGCTAGTTCGTGGGTAGCGTTTCGACTACGTCCGACATTGATCTGGACGCATCCGAGAAATGAGCCCCTCGGTTGTGAATTGCAAGAATTGACATCAGAGGGGCCCCAAACGGGGGGTGCAGGGAGTGGACTACAGCTCATGGTCCGTTCTGGCACGGACTTCAATTAGTTTTTTCAACCCAAGCGGGCATAGATTAGAGGTAGCGCTATGTGCGTAGTTGACCGGGGAAGAGTCAGGGCGGTGTGATTGCTTTGCGTTTTTAGCAGAGCAGTGTGTACATTTTAGCTTGTTGTAGTCGTGTCTGTTTGGGCAGTCTTTGAACTCGTGTGTCTCGGAGCAGTGGGAGCATACTGGCTCCGGAGCCTTGCACCAACGACGGATGTGACCGTATTTCATGCATCTGAAGCATTGTTGAACTGGGACGTGTTCTTCAACGTGGACCTGTTGGAAGTCTACGTTTAGGTGATTGTTTTGGAGGACTGCCTTCCATATTTTTGGTGTAGTAATGAATATTGCGTTATAGAGTTTGGGGTTCTTGTTGTTTCTGGTGGTTTTTAGTTCAATATCTTCACTATTGGTTGTATTGATTTTGATGTTATTGTTCTGACAAATGATAATATCTTTCAGCTGGTTTGGTGGTGTTTTGCTTGATACTCCTTTTAGGATGAACATTGGTTTGAGTTTCTTTGTTGTCTCTGCTACTACCCTCGAGTTTGGTTGATTAATTTTTTCCAGAGCGTGTGTTTTTTGTTCTTCTTTATCAAATTCGACTAGTAATCTGTGATTAGATGTGTATGCAATTTTGGAGGGTGCGTAATCAGTATCTCGGAAGTTCGTACTTTTGTGCCAGGCTTGAATGGTCTCTTCGTGGGTGCTAACTGTTTCCTTAGGTGCAATGATAATTGACGGTTTAGGAGGTGGTAGTTTGCTTGCTGCGCCATCTTTAATGATGTTTCCCGATGAATGTGTGGGGGTTTGGCTCTTCATGTCATTAATGGAGTTTATGAGCTTTGGTATAATATTGGCGAGTTGGTCGATCTGGTTTAAGGTGTGAGGGTTGATCTGAGAGGACCTAGCACTGGGGGAGGCAGTGCAAGGAATGGTAGCTGTCGCTTTCTGTTCGTGGTTCAAGGAGGCCTTCTCCAGCGTTACAAGTTTTTCGAGTACGATTATCCTCTCTGCTTTTGTGAGACCCTTTCTTTTTTCCTCAATCAAGTTCTTGATGAAGGTCACGCTTTCTCGTACCAATTGAGTGAAGGGGATGGGGGAATAGTCACCGCTGATAGGTGTGCGGTTGTCCCCAGTCCGTATATCGGAGGGTTCAGGTTCTGAGCGGTCTGAACCGGGAGGAGGACGACGGTCTCCATCTTCTGGAGTGGGAGTTTCAATGGCTTGGCTCTCAGGTAGTCTGAATTGGGTGACTACGAGTGTGTTGTTTAGCTCCATGGAAATAGGTTCCGCAGGTGTTCCGAGGGATTCTGGTGGTCTAAGTTCTAGTAAAGACGAAGAAGTGCTGGAGCTAGATGTGGATCTGGTTTGAATAGGGTATGGTCCACCGCTGGATGCCACTTGTGAATTCTGTTGATTAATATCTTGTTGTTTCTGTGTGGGTTTAGCCGGAGAGCGCGCGAGAACCATTTTGATAAAGGCACAATAATGTTTCTTACCTGGTTGGTGTGCCACGTAGCGCACGTCACAGGTAGCACTCGTAAAAAAATGTGATGTGAAAAAATGAAATAAAATAGCTAAAAAAACAGAGGACAAAAGGTAAGGCTAATTAACAAAACAGTTAGTACTAGAACACTTAGCACACGTCACAGGTGGCACAGGTAGCACAGGTATCACTCGCAACACGCAGTGTGAGTCACATGTAGCACTCGTAGCACGTAGCGCACGTCACAAGTCGCACATGAAGCACGCAACAAAGAGCTTGATACTCGGTTGTTCAGGTAACTCGGCAACCTCTCAGGTCACCCAGTAAATCCGAGTGGTGAGTAAAGTGACGCGGGAGATGTCACAGATAGCACAGGTATCACTTGCAGCACGTAGCGCTCGTCACAGGCAGCACTCGCAGCACGTGGCGCACGTCACTCGTTAGCACACGAAGCAGGTTCGGGTAACTCAGCAACCTCTCAGGTCATCCAGTTAGTCCGAGAGGTGAGTAAAGTAACGCGGGGGATGTCACAGATAGCACAGGTATCACTCGCAGCACGTAGCGCACGTCACAGGCAGCACTCGCAGCACTTAGCGCACGTCACACGTAGCACACGATGCAGGTTCAGGTAACTCAGCAACCTCCCAGGTCACCCAGATAACCCGAGAGTGAGTGAAGTGACGCGACGCGGGAGACGAAGGATGCCGTGACTCACTAAAGTAACCCTTGGTGAGCAGGGTTACTACCCCACTACACCTTATGCACCGAGCCAACCTGCCCGGCTCACAAAAGTGAGTGAAGTGGGTGAGCAACTGAGTGAGTAAGGTGAAATATGCCTAAATTCACTAGACTCACTTGACTCACTAAAGTAACCCTTGGTGAGCAGGGTTACTAACACACTACACTTTATGCACCGGGCTAACTTGCCCGGCTCACAGAAGTGAGTGGAGTGGGTGAGCGGGTGAGGAAGGTTACTTGGGCGATGGAGAGACGTGGAGACGACCGATCACGGCTCCGGTTGAAGTGAGACTGGTTAGGTTAGGTTTTTTTTTTTTTTTTTTTTTTTTTTTTTTTTTTTTGCCTAGCGACCCTCCAAGTTTATTGGAGCCTGTTTCTTACTACTCCTTTCATTCCAGTTCTCTCTTTTATGCTTCTCGCACTTCCATTCTTCATACTGGTTCTTTCTTTCATTCATCTCTTTCATTCTTATTGGTGGGATGCCAATTTACTTTACTTTACAATTTTATCTATCTAGCTATATATATCTATTTATGTTACTTCTAGGTTTATTTCATATTTACAGGGTACAGGTTTAGGATTACAGGGTATTTTAACTTCCTATTTTTATTTACAATAAAACGATGAGTTGGAGCACATATCATATATCACGTGACATATATGACTGTGCTCTATTTATTTGCTTTTATTCTTATTTATTACTTTATTTATTACATACCTACAATAATCTATAAACTTATTTCTACTTTCCTTATTTTCTACTATTATACATAAATTTTCTATAGTTACATTAATATCAATTTTATTTTCTAATTCGTATCTTCTGACACAAAAAATGGGACAGTCTACAATTAAGTGCAGTATGCTTTCCTCGACATCTGGATCGCACTCACACGAGGGACTATCCCTACATTTAAATCTATGCAGATACGAGGCAAACCCCCCGTGTCCCGTCATTAGCTGCGTGATGATGGCGTCAATTCTGAGTTTTTTGACTATACCGTATGCCTTAATTGCGTCTGGGAAAAAAGCCTTTGTCGTCGACGCCGTCTCACCATCCATATATCTCCTGTTCCATTCGTCAAGCGAGTCCATCCGGATTTGTCGCTTGACGAATGAAACAGGGCACTTGTCGTAGTCCGGCTTAGTTTTCCGATGTAGAGCTGCCTGCTTGGCCAGCTCGTCCGCCCTTTCGTTGCCCTCCAGCCCCGCGTGTGCCTTAATCCAGAAAAGCCGTATGTCTCTGCCACTATTTTTAATTCGGACTATGTTGGCCCTTGCTTCTACTGCTAAGGGGTGGAGGGCAGCGTTATTCACTACTGTCTCCAGCGCGGCTCTCGAATCACAATAAATATTGCTTATATTCGAGTTCCGGCGGAGGACGATGTCGGTAGCTTTACTTAGGGCTAACAGCTCTGCTTGGTAGACGGTGCAACACTGATCCAGTTTTAACTTTCGGGTACCGGTTTCCGCGCCATTGAGCCATATGGACAATGCCGCGCCAACTTTCCCTTCCAGTTTACTGCCGTCGGTGAATATACTCAGCCCGTCGTGGCTGTGCTGTTGCAGTGTTGCATCGTCCCCCACGCAAGTGTAGCGCAGCTCCGCGCATTGAGCGGGGTGTGGCGAATCCGCAAAAGCTGTCGGCCTCTCTATTTCTCGTTTTTCTGTTTCTTGCTGGGGATGTCCTCTTCTTGCCGCATAAAGCGAGGCTGCTTCCCTGATTCGGATATCCAGCGGAAGCAGCCCAGCAAGCAACAGTGCTGAGTTGAGAGAGACCGTCCGATAGGCTTTAACTATTTTCTGCGCGAAGCCGCGCTGCACTGCATCAAGCTGTTTCCGAGCAGACAGCTTCATGGATGCGGGTGCCCAAGCGCTAGCGGCGTATAAAATGGTCGGTTCGACTACGGCTATGTACAGGGTCCTGACTATTGACGGAGGTTTTTTTTTTTTTTTTTTTTTTTTTTTTTTTTTTTTTTTTTTTTTTTTTGCCGTCCTCCTCCACCTATGTACCCTCACTCTATATGCGAGGCCCTTGTTTGGGTTGTTAATCCTATAGCAAAGTTTATTAAAATAGTTGCTACAAAAGTAGCATTACGTCGTAACTTAGATAAGCAGATTTCAAAAACAACAAAGAAATAAAATGTGTTCAAGTGTCGAAAAAAAAGTTTGTGTTAGGATTAAATAAAAATGTCTTCTTAAGATAACAATAAATTGTTATCAAGTCTTATTAATAGGATTATAATAAATTAAAATCATGATAAAACAGTGAAATAGAATTGAATTAAAATTGGAGTAAAATTGAATATCAGAATAAAATGTAAAATTGTATAAATTCACGTCAGTTAAAAACTATATACATAAGCGTATGTATGTCAATTAAAAAATAAAATAAACGCATATTACAAAATAAATAAAATTAAAACCTATGACTATTTAAAACCTTTGGTGATTGACTAGCATGCGTTAACACAATTACTCATTTACTTTTCTACTAAACCACGTGTGTGCATACTCCTACTTCTAACGAAGTAGGTGTTGCACGCACCTTCCACGACTTTTCAACCCAAAATAAGAGGGGTGACACCCAGTGTCCTCTCTACTTATTTCACCGGCTTTGAACTGTGCTGCTTCAGTGTCATTTGCGCCCAGGTACGACCTGGGTTTTTTACCGTCCTTCATCACACACAATGGGAGTCCGGTCAGCGTGAAGCTTGTTATAAATCCCAGGTCGTACCCGTGCGCGTCTTGTGTAGGACACGTCGGCAGCAACCCAGTAACTGCATCAACCACGCAACTGTCGCTTTTACGCGTCGGGCCGTCCTCGCACTCGACTGGTGTCGAGTGCGAGAACAGTCCCACACGCAAAGTCCTCACCCGCGTCATCAAACCCCACACGTAACCACCAGTGTGCGCAGGCTTCGTCCCTTCAGCTGTGGTGACTAGAGTGCCCGGTACGTTAGCAGTACGCCACGCTAGATCTAGCAATGGCGTCCCATCGCTTACGCACTGGGCACTCACCGTCGAAGGCATTGTGGCCAAAGTCGGGATACTTCGCCGACTTGCAGTTGTGGCATACGGCAGTCTCGCCCGCAGTGTGTGCAGGACAGTCCGCCCGGAGGTGTGGGCCGGCGCAGAAGCTGCACAGGTCGGCTGACTCTGTGCACTGCCTGCGCCCGTGCCCATACCCCAGGCATCGTGTACACTGCACGAGCGGAGACTGGTCCTGTACTACCGCATACTGCAAGTCGATGTGCACCCGCTTGGCCTCAACCAGCTTCATCCACAGCTTAGGGGACACCTGCAGCACGACGTGGTTCTCGTGGGGGTTCCGCGCCCGGCGACGGTACTTTACCGTCGCCCTAAAGTCGTCGTCTGTCAGGTCCCGGAGGAGGCTCTTATTCTGAGACCTGAGAGACGAGACGATATCAGAGTCCTTGTTGAAGGTGAGGAGATTACGGATCATGACCAAGGGGTCTTTGTTCTTGGCCTCCTCCACGATGAGACCCTTGTCCTTGGTCGTGATCCTCTCGCTCACCTTCAACAGCTCCTCCTTGCTGGCGCAACTCAGCACCACCTTCTGGTTTCGGACCTTCTGCACTCTGGTGACCTGAAGCCCGGTGGTCCTCGCTTCTAAAGCTTCTCGGACCTTGCCGAGTATGTGGTCACCAGTGAGCCGGTCGTCGCCCGAGGACACAATCACCGAGTGCTTTGGGTGAAGCTCTCGCGGTATGGCTGCGGTTGGTCTGGCCAGAACCTCCGCGTACGAGGGGACGGTCTCCTGCAAGCAGGAAACCTTCCGCCCCGTCTCTTCGGAGGTCTGGCGCAGCTCCCGCACTTCACCCAAAAGCTGGTCAATGCACTCGGCGTGTGCCTCTTTTTGGCTTCCCAGGGAGGTGGTGCTGTCGAGGGTCTCTTGGAGCCTTCGCATCTGCTCCGTGCTGTCTCTGAGCAGCTGCATGTGCTCCGACAAGGGTCCCTCCATAGAAGCTGGAGGGGACCTTGGCGAAGCGCAGGCAGCCGCTTCGAAGACCGCTGGGCCAGGCTGTGTGTTCGCACACTTGGCCGATTCTGCATCCGCATCCTTCACCAGCTGGAACAGCCGGTCGACCGCCGCGTGAACGGCGGTCTTAATGTCGGTCTTAAGGTTCCGAGACTGGGTCAGATGCTGCTTGGCCGTGCGAACACAAGCCCTGGCCTCCTTCACCCGGTCCGAAGATTTGTCTTTCGAGCCCTTGGTCTCAGGTGGGGCTCCCTCGGCCTCCACCGATAACTCAGGATAAATGATTCAGGTCAATACTAATAGTGAAATACACCAAAAGTAGTATTTTATTTGTAGTACATAGTATGATGAACATTTTAATCATTGTTCCCTGTTTCATGTGCTTTATCGGGTACCTATTGACGGAGGTTAGGTTAGGTTAGGTTAGGTTAGGTTAGGTTAGGTTAGGTTAGGTTAGGTTAGGTTAGGTTAGGTTAGGTTAGGTTAGGTTAGGTTAGGTTAGGTTAGGTTAGGTTAGGTTAGGTTAGGTTAGGTTAGGTTAGGTTAGGTTAGGTTAGGTTAGGTTAGGTTAGGTTAGGTTAGGTTAGGTTAGGTTAGGTTAGGTTAGGTTAGGTTAGGTTAGGTTAGGTTAGGTTAGGTTAGGTTAGGTTAGGTTAGGTTAGGTTAGGTTAGGTTAGGTTAGGTTAGGTTAGGTTAGGTTAGGTTAGGTTAGGTTAGGTTAGGTTAGGTTAGGTTAGGTTAGGTTAGGTTAGGTTAGGTTAGGTTAGGTTAGGTTAGGTTAGGTTAGGTTAGGTTAGGTTAGGTTAGGTTAGGTTAGGTTAGGTTAGGTTAGGTTAGGTTAGGTTAGGTTAGGTTAGGTTAGGTTAGGTTAGGTTAGGTTAGGTTAGGTTAGGTTAGGTTAGGTTAGGTTAGGTTAGGTTAGGTTAGGTTAGGTTAGGTTAGGTTAGGTTAGGTTAGGTTAGGTTAGGTTAGGTTAGGTTAGGTTAGGTTAGGTTAGGTTAGGTTAGGTTAGGTTAGGTTAGGTTAGGTTAGGTTAGGTTAGGTTAGGTTAGGTTAGGTTAGGTTAGGTTAGGTTAGGTTAGGTTAGGTTAGGTTAGGTTAGGTTAGGTTAGGTTAGGTTAGGTTAGGTTAGGTTAGGTTAGGTTAGGTTAGGTTAGGTTAGGTTAGGTTAGGTTAGGTTAGGTTAGGTTAGGTTAGGTTAGGTTAGGTTAGGTTAGGTTAGGTTAGGTTAGGTTAGGTTAGGTTAGGTTAGGTTAGGTTAGGTTAGGTTAGGTTAGGTTAGGTTAGGTTAGGTTAGGTTAGGTTAGGTTAGGTTAGGTTAGGTTAGGTTAGGTTAGGTTAGGTTAGGTTAGGTTAGGTTAGGTTAGGTTAGGTTAGGTTAGGTTAGGTTAGGTTAGGTTAGGTTAGGTTAGGTTAGGTTAGGTTAGGTTAGGTTAGGTTAGGTTAGGTTAGGTTAGGTTAGGTTAGGTTAGGTTAGGTTAGGTTAGGTTAGGTTAGGTTAGGTTAGGTTAGGTTAGGTTAGGTTAGGTTAGGTTAGGTTAGGTTAGGTTAGGTTAGGTTAGGTTAGGTTAGGTTAGGTTAGGTTAGGTTAGGTTAGGTTAGGTTAGGTTAGGTTAGGTTAGGTTAGGTTAGGTTAGGTTAGGTTAGGTTAGGTTAGGTTAGGTTAGGTTAGGTTAGGTTAGGTTAGGTTAGGTTAGGTTAGGTTAGGTTAGGTTAGGTTAGGTTAGGTTAGGTTAGGTTAGGTTAGGTTAGGTTAGGTTAGGTTAGGTTAGGTTAGGTTAGGTTAGGTTAGGTTAGGTTAGGTTAGGTTAGGTTAGGTTAGGTTAGGTTAGGTTAGGTTAGGTTAGGTTAGGTTAGGTTAGGTTAGGTTAGGTTAGGTTAGGTTAGGTTAGGTTAGGTTAGGTTAGGTTAGGTTAGGTTAGGTTAGGTTAGGTTAGGTTAGGTTAGGTTAGGTTAGGTTAGGTTAGGTTAGGTTAGGTTAGGTTAGGTTAGGTTAGGTTAGGTTAGGTTAGGTTAGGTTAGGTTAGGTTAGGTTAGGTTAGGTTAGGTTAGGTTAGGTTAGGTTAGGTTAGGTTAGGTTAGGTTAGGTTAGGTTAGGTTAGGTTAGGTTAGGTTAGGTTAGGTTAGGTTAGGTTAGGTTAGGTTAGGTTAGGTTAGGTTAGGTTAGGTTAGGTTAGGTTAGGTTAGGTTAGGTTAGGTTAGGTTAGGTTAGGTTAGGTTAGGTTAGGTTAGGTTAGGTTAGGTTAGGTTAGGTTAGGTTAGGTTAGGTTAGGTTAGGTTAGGTTAGGTTAGGTTAGGTTAGGTTAGGTTAGGTTAGGTTAGGTTAGGTTAGGTTAGGTTAGGTTAGGTTAGGTTAGGTTAGGTTAGGTTAGGTTAGGTTAGGTTAGGTTAGGTTAGGTTAGGTTAGGTTAGGTTAGGTTAGGTTAGGTTAGGTTAGGTTAGGTTAGGTTAGGTTAGGTTAGGTTAGGTTAGGTTAGGTTAGGTTAGGTTAGGTTAGGTTAGGTTAGGTTAGGTTAGGTTAGGTTAGGTTAGGTTAGGTTAGGTTAGGTTAGGTTAGGTTAGGTTAGGTTAGGTTAGGTTAGGTTAGGTTAGGTTAGGTTAGGTTAGGTTAGGTTAGGTTAGGTTAGGTTAGGTTAGGTTAGGTTAGGTTAGGTTAGGTTAGGTTAGGTTAGGTTAGGTTAGGTTAGGTTAGGTTAGGTTAGGTTAGGTTAGGTTAGGTTAGGTTAGGTTAGGTTAGGTTAGGTTAGGTTAGGTTAGGTTAGGTTAGGTTAGGTTAGGTTAGGTTAGGTTAGGTTAGGTTAGGTTAGGTTAGGTTAGGTTAGGTTAGGTTAGGTTAGGTTAGGTTAGGTTAGGTTAGGTTAGGTTAGGTTAGGTTAGGTTAGGTTAGGTTAGGTTAGGTTAGGTTAGGTTAGGTTAGGTTAGGTTAGGTTAGGTTAGGTTAGGTTAGGTTAGGTTAGGTTAGGTTAGGTTAGGTTAGGTTAGGTTAGGTTAGGTTAGGTTAGGTTAGGTTAGGTTAGGTTAGGTTAGGTTAGGTTAGGTTAGGTTAGGTTAGGTTAGGTTAGGTTAGGTTAGGTTAGGTTAGGTTAGGTTAGGTTAGGTTAGGTTAGGTTAGGTTAGGTTAGGTTAGGTTAGGTTAGGTTAGGTTAGGTTAGGTTAGGTTAGGTTAGGTTAGGTTAGGTTAGGTTAGGTTAGGTTAGGTTAGGTTAGGTTAGGTTAGGTTAGGTTAGGTTAGGTTAGGTTAGGTTAGGTTAGGTTAGGTTAGGTTAGGTTAGGTTAGGTTAGGTTAGGTTAGGTTAGGTTAGGTTAGGTTAGGTTAGGTTAGGTTAGGTTAGGTTAGGTTAGGTTAGGTTAGGTTAGGTTAGGTTAGGTTAGGTTAGGTTAGGTTAGGTTAGGTTAGGTTAGGTTAGGTTAGGTTAGGTTAGGTTAGGTTAGGTTAGGTTAGGTTAGGTTAGGTTAGGTTAGGTTAGGTTAGGTTAGGTTAGGTTAGGTTAGGTTAGGTTAGGTTAGGTTAGGTTAGGTTAGGTTAGGTTAGGTTAGGTTAGGTTAGGTTAGGTTAGGTTAGGTTAGGTTAGGTTAGGTTAGGTTAGGTTAGGTTAGGTTAGGTTAGGTTAGGTTAGGTTAGGTTAGGTTAGGTTAGGTTAGGTTAGGTTAGGTTAGGTTAGGTTAGGTTAGGTTAGGTTAGGTTAGGTTAGGTTAGGTTAGGTTAGGTTAGGTTAGGTTAGGTTAGGTTAGGTTAGGTTAGGTTAGGTTAGGTTAGGTTAGGTTAGGTTAGGTTAGGTTAGGTTAGGTTAGGTTAGGTTAGGTTAGGTTAGGTTAGGTTAGGTTAGGTTAGGTTAGGTTAGGTTAGGTTAGGTTAGGTTAGGTTAGGTTAGGTTAGGTTAGGTTAGGTTAGGTTAGGTTAGGTTAGGTTAGGTTAGGTTAGGTTAGGTTAGGTTAGGTTAGGTTAGGTTAGGTTAGGTTAGGTTAGGTTAGGTTAGGTTAGGTTAGGTTAGGTTAGGTTAGGTTAGGTTAGGTTAGGTTAGGTTAGGTTAGGTTAGGTTAGGTTAGGTTAGGTTAGGTTAGGTTAGGTTAGGTTAGGTTAGGTTAGGTTAGGTTAGGTTAGGTTAGGTTAGGTTAGGTTAGGTTAGGTTAGGTTAGGTTAGGTTAGGTTAGGTTAGGTTAGGTTAGGTTAGGTTAGGTTAGGTTAGGTTAGGTTAGGTTAGGTTAGGTTAGGTTAGGTTAGGTTAGGTTAGGTTAGGTTAGGTTAGGTTAGGTTAGGTTAGGTTAGGTTAGGTTAGGTTAGGTTAGGTTAGGTTAGGTTAGGTTAGGTTAGGTTAGGTTAGGTTAGGTTAGGTTAGGTTAGGTTAGGTTAGGTTAGGTTAGGTTAGGTTAGGTTAGGTTAGGTTAGGTTAGGTTAGGTTAGGTTAGGTTAGGTTAGGTTAGGTTAGGTTAGGTTAGGTTAGGTTAGGTTAGGTTAGGTTAGGTTAGGTTAGGTTAGGTTAGGTTAGGTTAGGTTAGGTTAGGTTAGGTTAGGTTAGGTTAGGTTAGGTTAGGTTAGGTTAGGTTAGGTTAGGTTAGGTTAGGTTAGGTTAGGTTAGGTTAGGTTAGGTTAGGTTAGGTTAGGTTAGGTTAGGTTAGGTTAGGTTAGGTTAGGTTAGGTTAGGTTAGGTTAGGTTAGGTTAGGTTAGGTTAGGTTAGGTTAGGTTAGGTTAGGTTAGGTTAGGTTAGGTTAGGTTAGGTTAGGTTAGGTTAGGTTAGGTTAGGTTAGGTTAGGTTAGGTTAGGTTAGGTTAGGTTAGGTTAGGTTAGGTTAGGTTAGGTTAGGTTAGGTTAGGTTAGGTTAGGTTAGGTTAGGTTAGGTTAGGTTAGGTTAGGTTAGGTTAGGTTAGGTTAGGTTAGGTTAGGTTAGGTTAGGTTAGGTTAGGTTAGGTTAGGTTAGGTTAGGTTAGGTTAGGTTAGGTTAGGTTAGGTTAGGTTAGGTTAGGTTAGGTTAGGTTAGGTTAGGTTAGGTTAGGTTAGGTTAGGTTAGGTTAGGTTAGGTTAGGTTAGGTTAGGTTAGGTTAGGTTAGGTTAGGTTAGGTTAGGTTAGGTTAGGTTAGGTTAGGTTAGGTTAGGTTAGGTTAGGTTAGGTTAGGTTAGGTTAGGTTAGGTTAGGTTAGGTTAGGTTAGGTTAGGTTAGGTTAGGTTAGGTTAGGTTAGGTTAGGTTAGGTTAGGTTAGGTTAGGTTAGGTTAGGTTAGGTTAGGTTAGGTTAGGTTAGGTTAGGTTAGGTTAGGTTAGGTTAGGTTAGGTTAGGTTAGGTTAGGTTAGGTTAGGTTAGGTTAGGTTAGGTTAGGTTAGGTTAGGTTAGGTTAGGTTAGGTTAGGTTAGGTTAGGTTAGGTTAGGTTAGGTTAGGTTAGGTTAGGTTAGGTTAGGTTAGGTTAGGTTAGGTTAGGTTAGGTTAGGTTAGGTTAGGTTAGGTTAGGTTAGGTTAGGTTAGGTTAGGTTAGGTTAGGTTAGGTTAGGTTAGGTTAGGTTAGGTTAGGTTAGGTTAGGTTAGGTTAGGTTAGGTTAGGTTAGGTTAGGTTAGGTTAGGTTAGGTTAGGTTAGGTTAGGTTAGGTTAGGTTAGGTTAGGTTAGGTTAGGTTAGGTTAGGTTAGGTTAGGTTAGGTTAGGTTAGGTTAGGTTAGGTTAGGTTAGGTTAGGTTAGGTTAGGTTAGGTTAGGTTAGGTTAGGTTAGGTTAGGTTAGGTTAGGTTAGGTTAGGTTAGGTTAGGTTAGGTTAGGTTAGGTTAGGTTAGGTTAGGTTAGGTTAGGTTAGGTTAGGTTAGGTTAGGTTAGGTTAGGTTAGGTTAGGTTAGGTTAGGTTAGGTTAGGTTAGGTTAGGTTAGGTTAGGTTAGGTTAGGTTAGGTTAGGTTAGGTTAGGTTAGGTTAGGTTAGGTTAGGTTAGGTTAGGTTAGGTTAGGTTAGGTTAGGTTAGGTTAGGTTAGGTTAGGTTAGGTTAGGTTAGGTTAGGTTAGGTTAGGTTAGGTTAGGTTAGGTTAGGTTAGGTTAGGTTAGGTTAGGTTAGGTTAGGTTAGGTTAGGTTAGGTTAGGTTAGGTTAGGTTAGGTTAGGTTAGGTTAGGTTAGGTTAGGTTAGGTTAGGTTAGGTTAGGTTAGGTTAGGTTAGGTTAGGTTAGGTTAGGTTAGGTTAGGTTAGGTTAGGTTAGGTTAGGTTAGGTTAGGTTAGGTTAGGTTAGGTTAGGTTAGGTTAGGTTAGGTTAGGTTAGGTTAGGTTAGGTTAGGTTAGGTTAGGTTAGGTTAGGTTAGGTTAGGTTAGGTTAGGTTAGGTTAGGTTAGGTTAGGTTAGGTTAGGTTAGGTTAGGTTAGGTTAGGTTAGGTTAGGTTAGGTTAGGTTAGGTTAGGTTAGGTTAGGTTAGGTTAGGTTAGGTTAGGTTAGGTTAGGTTAGGTTAGGTTAGGTTAGGTTAGGTTAGGTTAGGTTAGGTTAGGTTAGGTTAGGTTAGGTTAGGTTAGGTTAGGTTAGGTTAGGTTAGGTTAGGTTAGGTTAGGTTAGGTTAGGTTAGGTTAGGTTAGGTTAGGTTAGGTTAGGTTAGGTTAGGTTAGGTTAGGTTAGGTTAGGTTAGGTTAGGTTAGGTTAGGTTAGGTTAGGTTAGGTTAGGTTAGGTTAGGTTAGGTTAGGTTAGGTTAGGTTAGGTTAGGTTAGGTTAGGTTAGGTTAGGTTAGGTTAGGTTAGGTTAGGTTAGGTTAGGTTAGGTTAGGTTAGGTTAGGTTAGGTTAGGTTAGGTTAGGTTAGGTTAGGTTAGGTTAGGTTAGGTTAGGTTAGGTTAGGTTAGGTTAGGTTAGGTTAGGTTAGGTTAGGTTAGGTTAGGTTAGGTTAGGTTAGGTTAGGTTAGGTTAGGTTAGGTTAGGTTAGGTTAGGTTAGGTTAGGTTAGGTTAGGTTAGGTTAGGTTAGGTTAGGTTAGGTTAGGTTAGGTTAGGTTAGGTTAGGTTAGGTTAGGTTAGGTTAGGTTAGGTTAGGTTAGGTTAGGTTAGGTTAGGTTAGGTTAGGTTAGGTTAGGTTAGGTTAGGTTAGGTTAGGTTAGGTTAGGTTAGGTTAGGTTAGGTTAGGTTAGGTTAGGTTAGGTTAGGTTAGGTTAGGTTAGGTTAGGTTAGGTTAGGTTAGGTTAGGTTAGGTTAGGTTAGGTTAGGTTAGGTTAGGTTAGGTTAGGTTAGGTTAGGTTAGGTTAGGTTAGGTTAGGTTAGGTTAGGTTAGGTTAGGTTAGGTTAGGTTAGGTTAGGTTAGGTTAGGTTAGGTTAGGTTAGGTTAGGTTAGGTTAGGTTAGGTTAGGTTAGGTTAGGTTAGGTTAGGTTAGGTTAGGTTAGGTTAGGTTAGGTTAGGTTAGGTTAGGTTAGGTTAGGTTAGGTTAGGTTAGGTTAGGTTAGGTTAGGTTAGGTTAGGTTAGGTTAGGTTAGGTTAGGTTAGGTTAGGTTAGGTTAGGTTAGGTTAGGTTAGGTTAGGTTAGGTTAGGTTAGGTTAGGTTAGGTTAGGTTAGGTTAGGTTAGGTTAGGTTAGGTTAGGTTAGGTTAGGTTAGGTTAGGTTAGGTTAGGTTAGGTTAGGTTAGGTTAGGTTAGGTTAGGTTAGGTTAGGTTAGGTTAGGTTAGGTTAGGTTAGGTTAGGTTAGGTTAGGTTAGGTTAGGTTAGGTTAGGTTAGGTTAGGTTAGGTTAGGTTAGGTTAGGTTAGGTTAGGTTAGGTTAGGTTAGGTTAGGTTAGGTTAGGTTAGGTTAGGTTAGGTTAGGTTAGGTTAGGTTAGGTTAGGTTAGGTTAGGTTAGGTTAGGTTAGGTTAGGTTAGGTTAGGTTAGGTTAGGTTAGGTTAGGTTAGGTTAGGTTAGGTTAGGTTAGGTTAGGTTAGGTTAGGTTAGGTTAGGTTAGGTTAGGTTAGGTTAGGTTAGGTTAGGTTAGGTTAGGTTAGGTTAGGTTAGGTTAGGTTAGGTTAGGTTAGGTTAGGTTAGGTTAGGTTAGGTTAGGTTAGGTTAGGTTAGGTTAGGTTAGGTTAGGTTAGGTTAGGTTAGGTTAGGTTAGGTTAGGTTAGGTTAGGTTAGGTTAGGTTAGGTTAGGTTAGGTTAGGTTAGGTTAGGTTAGGTTAGGTTAGGTTAGGTTAGGTTAGGTTAGGTTAGGTTAG
>OX421250.1:7778054-7780551 GCA_949125135.1 Alcis repandata | reverse complement strand
TAACCTAACCTAACCTAACCTAACCTAACCTAACCTAACCTAACCTAACCTAACCTAACCTAACCTAACCTAACCTAACCTAACCATATTGACTAATTGTTGAGTGTGACACGTCGCTGTAACCGGCTCGACGTCTCCTCGACGAACCTGCAACAGAAAAGGACACGTTTAGTACAATTTTTTGGAATTAACATCATTTTTCTTCAAAATTTTTGAAAACTTTGAAAAATCGTAGCGTCTTCAAAATTTAGTTCGGAATTTTTCTTTTATTTTATTCGTGCTCAGCAGGCTTGCGCGCGTCGCGCTGCATACTTAGATTTAGTTTTTTTTGTTAATTTTTGTTAAATTTTTGACTTCGAAAAATTCGACCGAGGTGATGTAAGGAACGTCGTTTCCCAGTACATTTGGATTTTAAAGTCTCTAAAATATTGACTAATTGTTGAGTGTGACACGTCGCTGTAACCGGCTCGACGTCTCCTCGACGAACCTGCAACAGAAAAGGACACGTTTAGTACAATTTTTTGGAATTAACATCATTTTTCTTCAAAATTTTTGAAAACTTTGAAAAATCGTAGCGTCTTCAAAATTTAGTTCGGAATTTTTCTTTTATTTTATTCGTGCTCAGCAGGCTTGCGCGCGTCGCGCTGCATACTTAGATTTAGTTTTTTTTGTTAATTTTTGTTAAATTTTTGACTTCGAAAAATTCGACCGAGGTGATGTAAGGAACGTCGTTTCCCAGTACATTTGGATTTTAAAGTCTCTAAAATATTGACTAATTGTTGAGTGTGACACGTCGCTGTAACCGGCTCGACGTCTCCTCGACGAACCTGCAACAGAAAAGGACACGTTTAGTACAATTTTTTGGAATTAACATCATTTTTCTTCAAAATTTTTGAAAACTTTGAAAAATCGTAGCGTCTTCAAAATTTAGTTCGGAATTTTTCTTTTATTTTATTCGTGCTCAGCAGGCTTGCGCGCGTCGCGCTGCATACTTAGATTTAGTTTTTTTTGTTAATTTTTGTTAAATTTTTGACTTCGAAAAATTCGACCGAGGTGATGTAAGGAACGTCGTTTCCCAGTACATTTGGATTTTAAAGTCTCTAAAATATTGACTAATTGTTGAGTGTGACACGTCGCTGTAACCGGCTCGACGTCTCCTCGACGAACCTGCAACAGAAAAGGACACGTTTAGTACAATTTTTTGGAATTAACATCATTTTTCTTCAAAATTTTTGAAAACTTTGAAAAATCGTAGCGTCTTCAAAATTTAGTTCGGAATTTTTCTTTTATTTTATTCGTGCTCAGCAGGCTTGCGCGCGTCGCGCTGCATACTTAGATTTAGTTTTTTTCCACCGCCATCCCCCGCCCACCCACCCTGGGTCCCGGTAACTTAGGCTGGTAAGGTTTCTTGGGGGAATTATTTTTCATTTATATTTATTTTTAAAAATTTTTGTTATTGTGCCGTTTGTTTTGCTTGGAGGATCCGTCGGTTACATTTTATAACTTTTACAAATTTTGACTTTTTATCTTGACAACCGACGCCCTCCAAGTAAAACTATGTTCAGGACTCCGGCCAAACGAGGGTCTCTCGATGGAGAACTCCGTGCTGTCGCGGCAGGGACTGCCACAGTCACGAAGACCGCCGGGCCTCCGCACCAAAGCGTCCGAAGGAGCATCGGGGAGTGGGAGTCCGGTTTACCGGACCCCCGCAACAGCCTCACTCCCCCGAAATCGAGCCCGACGGTGGGGCGCCCGAAGCCGAAACCGTCAGCCGTGCGTAGGCTGTCGGTGGAGGCCGAGGGAGCCCCACCTAAGACCAAGGGCTCGAAAGACAAATCTTCGGACCGGGTGAAGGAGGCCAGGGCTTGTGTTTGCACGGCCAAGCAGCATCTGACCCACTCTCGGAACCTAAAGACAGATATAAAGGTCGCCGTCAACGCGGCGATCGATCGTCTGTTCCAGTTGGTGAAGGATGCAGATGCTGAATTGGCCAAGTGTGCAAACACACAGCCTGGCCTGGCGGTCTTCGAAGCGGCTGCCTGCGCTCCGCCAAGGTCCCCTCCATCTTTTATGGAGGGAGCCCTGTCGGATCACATGCAGCTGCTCAGAGACAGCACGGAGCAGATGAAAAAGCTCCAAGAGACCCTCGACAGCACCACCTCCCTGGGAAGCCAGAAAGAGGCACACGCCGAGTGCATCGACCAGCTTTTGGGTGAAGTGCGGGAGCTGCGCCAGACCTCCGAAGAGACGGGGCGGAAGGTTTCCTGCTTGCAGGAGACCGTCCCCTCGTACGCGGAGGTTCTGGCCAGACCAACCGCAGCCATACCGCGAGAGCTTCACCCAAAGCACTCGGTGATTGTGTCCTCGGGCGACGACCGGCTCACTGGTGACCACATACTCGGCAAGGTCCGAGAAGCTTTAGAAGCGAGGACCACCGGGCTTCAGGTCACCAGAGTGCAGAAGGTCCGAAACCAGAAGGTGGTGCTGAGTTGCGCCA
>OX421250.1:7733054-7753054 GCA_949125135.1 Alcis repandata | reverse complement strand
AGGCCAAGAACAAAGACCCCTTGGTCATGATCCGTAATCTCCTCACCTTCAACAAGGACTCTGATATCGTCTCGTCTCTCAGGTCTCAGAATAAGAGCCTCCTCCGGGACCTGGGAGACGACGATTTCAGGGCGACGGTCAAGTACCGTCGCCGGGCGCGGAACCCCCACGAGAACCACGTCGTGCTGCAGGTGTCCCCTAAGCTGTGGATGAAGCTGGTTGAGGCCAAGCGGGTGCACATCGACTTGCAGTATGCGGTAGTACAGGACCAGTCTCCGCTCGTGCAGTGTACACGATGCCTGGGGTATGGGCACGGGCGCAGGCAGTGCACAGAGTCAGCCGACCTGTGCAGCTTCTGCGCCGGCCCACACCTCCGGGCGGACTGTCCTGCACAAACTGCGGGCGAGACTGCCGTATGCCGCAACTGCAAGTCGGCGAAGTATCCCGACTTCGGCCACAATGCCTTCGACGGTGAGTGCCCAGTGCGTAAGCGATGGGACGCCATAGCTAGGTCTAGCGTGGCGTATTGCTAACGTACCGGGCACTCTAGTCACCACAGCTGAAGGGACAAAGCCTGCGCACACTGGTGGTTACGTGTGGGGTTCGAGGACGCGGGTGAGGACTTTGTGTGTGGGACTGTCCCCGCACTTGACTGGTCTCGAATGTAGGGACGGCCCGACACCCAAAAGTGTCAGAAGCATGGGTTATGCAATTGCTAGGTGGCTGCCGAAGTGTCCTAAACAAGACGCGTACTGGTGCGACCTGGGCTTTTTAACAAGGGTTACGCTGACCGGACTCCCATTGTGTGTGATGAAGGACGGTAAAAACCCCAGGCCGTACCTGGGCGCAGTCGACACTGAAGCAGCACAGTTTTTAGCCGGGAAAATAAGCAGAGACGACACTGGGTGTCACCCCTCTTATTTGGATTGAAAAGTCGTGGAAGGTGCGTGCAACACCTACTTCGTTAGAAGTAGGAGTGTGCACACACGTGGAAAAGCAGAATAGCAAATAAGTAATTGTGTGAACGCATGCTAGTCAATCACCAAAGGTTTTAAATAGTTATAAGTTTTAATTTTATTTATTTTGTAATATGCGTTTATTTTAATTGACATTATGTACATTACGCTAATGTAAAAAGTTTTAACTGACGTGAATCTATACAATTTACATTTTACTATGATATTTCAAATTTATTTTAATTTTAATACAATTCGCAATTTCGCAATTTTAACTCAATTTATTATTATTCTATTTATTGTGACATGATAACAATCTAATTGTTATTAATTTGACACTATACAAACTTGATTTAATTTATCCTAGCTCAAATTCTTGTTTTTACACTTTGTATTTAATAGACATTTTACAAACACTTCATGCCACACGAGTGGCGACTTCTTTCAAAATAATGTTGTAGGATAAAATAACCCAGACAAGGGCCTCGCATAATATTAGCGGGGGTACATAGGAGGAGGAGGACGGCTAAAAAAAAAAAAAAAAAAAAAAAACCTAACCTAACCTAACCTAACCTAACCTAACCTAACCTAACCTAACCTAACCTAACCTAACCTAACCTAACCTAACCTAACCTAACCTAACCTAACCTAACCTAACCTAACCTAACCTAACCTAACCTAACCTAACCTAACCTAACCTAACCTAACCTAACCTAACCTAACCTAACCTAACCTAACCTAACCTAACCTAACCTAACCTAACCTAACCTAACCTAACCTAACCTAACCTAACCTAACCTAACCTAACCTAACCTAACCTAACCTAACCTAACCTAACCTAACCTAACCTAACCTAACCTAACCTAACCTAACCTAACCTAACCTAACCTAACCTAACCTAACCTAACCTAACCTAACCTAACCTAACCTAACCTAACCTAACCTAACCTAACCTAACCTAACCTAACCTAACCTAACCTAACCTAACCTAACCTAACCTAACCTAACCTAACCTAACCTAACCTAACCTAACCTAACCTAACCTAACCTAACCTAACCTAACCTAACCTAACCTAACCTAACCTAACCTAACCTAACCTAACCTAACCTAACCTAACCTAACCTAACCTAACCTAACCTAACCTAACCTAACCTAACCTAACCTAACCTAACCTAACCGGATTTTAGAGTTTCTTAAATATTGACCAATTGTTGAGTGTGACACGTCGCTGTAACCGGCTCGACGTCTCCTCGACGATCCTGCAACAGAAAAGCACACGTTTAGTACAAATTTTTGGAAATAACTTCAATTTTCATCGAAATTTTTGAAAACTTTGAAAAATCCTAGCGTCTTCAAAATTTACTTTGGAATTTTTCTTTTATTTTATTCGTGCTCAGCAGGCTTGCGCGCGTCGCGCTGCATACTTAGATTTAGTTTTTTGTTAATTTTGTTAAATTCTTTGACTTAGAAAATTTCAACCGAGGTGATGTAAGGAACGTCGTTTCCCAGTACATTTGGATTTTAGAGTTTCTTAAATATTGACCAATTGTTGAGTGTGACACGTCGCTGTAACCGGCTCGACGTCTCCTCGACGATCCTGCAACAGAAAAGCACACGTTTAGTACAAATTTTTGGAAATAACTTCAATTTTCATCGAAATTTTTGAAAACTTTGAAAAATCCTAGCGTCTTCAAAATTTACTTTGGAATTTTTCTTTTATTTTATTCGTGCTCAGCAGGCTTGCGCGCGTCGCGCTGCATACTTAGATTTAGGTTTTTTCCACCGCCATCCCCCGCCCACCCACCCTGGGTCCCGTTAACTTAGGGAGGTGAGGTTATTTTGGGGAAATATTTTTTAAAATTTTTTGTTTCTGTGTCGTTTGTTTGCTTGGAGGATCCGTCGGTCATTTTATACAACTTTTACAATTTTATTGACTTTCTTTTTGACAACCGACGACCTCCAAGCAAACTATGTTCAGGACTCCGGCCAAACGAGGGTCTCTCGATGGAGAGCTCCGTGCTGTCGCGGCAGGGACCGCCACAGTCACGAAGAACGCCGGGTCTCCGCACCAAAACGTCCGAAGGAGCATCGGGGAGTGGGAGTCCGGTTTACCGGGCCCCCGCAACAGTCTCTCTCCCCCGAAATCGAGCCCGACGGTGGGACTCCCGAAGCCAAAGCCGTCAGCCGTGCGTAGGCTGTCGGTGGAGGCCGAGGGAGCCCCACCTAAGACCGCGGGCTCGAAATCCAAATCTTCGGACCGGGTGAATGAGGCCAGGGCTTGTGTTCGCACGGCCAAGCAGCATCTGACCCAGTCACGGAACCTCAAGACCGATATTAAGACCGCCGTTAACGCGGCGGTCGACCGGCTGTTCCAGCTGGTGAAGGATGCGGATGCAGAATTGGCCAAGTGTGCGAACACACAGCCTGGCCCGGCGGTCTTCGAAGCGGCTGCCTGCGCTTCGCCAAGGTCCCCTCCAGCTTCTATGGAGGGAGCCCTGTCGGAGCACATGCAGCTGCTCAGAGACAGCACGGAGCAGATGCGAAGGCTCCAAGAGACCCTCGACAGCACCACCTCCCTGGGAAGCCAAAAAGAGGCACACGCCGAGTGCATCGACCAGCTTTTGGGTGAAGTGCGGGAGCTGCGCCAGACCTCCGAAGAGACGGGGCGGAAGGTTTCCTGCTTGCAGGAGACCGTCCCCTCGTACGCGGATGTTCTGGCCAGACCAACCGCAGCTGTACCGCGAGAGCTTCACCCAAAGCACTCGGTAATTGTGTCCTCGGGTGACGACCGACTCACTGGTGACCACATACTCGGCCAGGTCCGAGAAGCTCTCGAAGCTAGGACCACCGGGCTTCAGGTCACCAGAGTGCAGAAGGTCCGAAACCAGAAGGTGGTGCTGAGTTGTGCCAGTAAAGAGGAGCTGTTGAAGGTGAGCGAGAGGATCAAGACCAAGGACAAGGGCCTTATCGTGGAGGAGGCCAAGAACAAGGACCCCTTAGTCATGATCCGAAATCTCCTCACCTTCAACAAGGACTCGGATATCGTCTCGTCTCTCAGGTCCCAGAACAAGAGCCTCCTCCGGGACCTGACAGACGACGATTTTAGGGCGACAGTTAAATACCGTCGCCGGGCGCGGAACCCCCACGAGAACCACGTCGTGCTGCAGGTGTCCCCTAAGCTGTGGATGAAGCTGGTTGAGGCCAAGCGGGTGCACATCGACTTGCAGTATGCGGTAGTACAGGACCAGTCTCCGCTCGTGCAGTGTACACGATGCCTGGGGTATGGGCACGGGCGCAGGCAGTGCACAGAGTCAGCCGACCTGTGCAGCTTCTGCGCCGGCCCACACCTCCGGGCGGACTGTCCTGCACACACTGCGGGCGAGACTGCCGTATGCCGCAACTGCAAGTCGGCGAAGTATCCCGACTTTGGCCACAATGCCTTCGACGGGGAGTGCCCAGTGCGTAAGCGATGGGACGCCATAGCTAGGTCTAGTGTGGCGTACTGCTAACGTACCGGGCACCCTAGTCACCACAGCTGAAGGGACGAACCCTGCACACACTGGTGGTTACGTGTGGGGTTCCAGGACGCGGGTGAAGACCTTGCGTGTGGGACTGTCCCCGCACGCGATTGGTTTCGGGTGCGGGGACGACCCGACACGTAACAGTGTAGGCATGGGTGATACATTCCTAAGGGTGCTGCCCAAGTGTCCCGAACAGAACGCGCACTGGTGCGACCTGGAATCTTCAACAAGTTTTAATCTGACCGAACCCCCATCGTGCGTGATGAAGGACGGGAAAGTATCCGGGCCGTACCAGAGTGCGGGTGATACTGAGGCAGCAAAAGCCAAAGGTGGAAAGATAAGCAGTGATGACAATGGGTGTCACCCCTCTTATTTTAGGTACGAAATAGAAGTGGAAGGTGCGTGTAACACCTACTTCGTAAGAAGAAGGAGTCTGCACGCACGTGGAAAAGTTGAAATGTAGTTAAGAATTGTATCACCTAGTCAAATCACCAAAGATATTGTTTTATTTATTCTTAGATTTTAAAATACATGTGTATAATTTTTGTTTGACGTGATATACATAAATTTTTTGTATGACACTTTTACTTTAAGTTAGATTTTATGACGACAATTTTACAATTTTAATCTTATTTTTATTTCATGCAATTTATTTGTATTCTATTTTTACGATTTTATGCTATTTTAACTTTTAATTTTTACGCTTTCTTTTTAAGTTAGCGTCAAAGTATTATTTTATAATTACGACATTGGTAAATTATATCTGAATCATACTACTTATTCTAATTTTATCATTCCTAGCTCAAATTTTGTCGAAATTTACACAACATTATTTAAACATGCAATTTCAATAAATGTGAATGCCACAATAGTGGCGACTTAATAAATATCAAAGTTGTAGGATGAGTAAAACCCAAACAAGGGCCTCGCATATAGAGTGAGGGTACATAGGTGGAGGAGGACGGCTAAAAAAAAAAAAAAAAAAAAAAAAAACCTAACCTAACCAGTTCAAATTTTTCGACTTTTTTAAATTGACTAGCTCTATTGTTGTGCATCTTAAAACATACTACCTGACCAATTTTTGGGCACATTCGGACCATTATTTTAGTAGTTATTGACTTCGGAGTAAACCATTTTTTGACATTACCTGACATCAGGATCCCGGAAACTTACCTGTATTCTGCTAACCCGCTGAGTAGATAGCTCGCTGGACGACATCGCAGGACGACGGAACCTGAAACATAAAAGAAAAATTAGTTATAAGACGACATAGAATATCTATATTATTTTGAATTTACAACTTTTACAATTTTATATTTTAGTAAGTTTAATAGAGTTCCTTACAATGTACCGAACACCGGCAAAACAAGGCTTCGTGAGAGAGGACCCAAATGCGACAGTCACGCTAGCTGGATCAGCGGCGAAGAAGGAGGCACCCACCAGTCAGAGTGTCAGACGTAGCATCGGTGAATGGGAGACAGGGAAACCGGACCAAAGCCGATCTAGTCTGACACCACCTCAAAGAGCACCGAAGGCTGGACCCTCCAAGCCGAGCCCAGTAGTGAGAAGGCTGTCGACAGAAATAAACGTGAGCCCTCCGAAACAATCCGGACCAAAGCCCATCAGCACAGTAGTAGAGGCGAAAAACTGCCTACTGAAAGTGAAAAACCACATAAATGCCTCGAGAAACATAAAAACCGAGATTAAATCAGGAGTTCTCGACGCGACCGAACGGCTCTACCAGCTCGTTAAGCTGGCGACAGAAACCAAAGGGCCAAGTACTGTCAAACAGCCGTTACAGCCAAAAAATAAAGAAATCTATGTAAGTGAGGCAGGAAATAGCGAGGAAAAAATGCGACAGGAAAGGGAATGGAAGGAAATGATAGGGAAACACACTGAACTCCTAAAGGAAAACAACGAAAGTATGGAAAAACTAAGGGAAATGCTAGCCCAGAAGACCTATGCAAGTGTGGCGGCGGTGACTCCCTGGCGGCAACTTCCGGAACGGACCGCGCTCCACTCAGTAGTTGTCACTGCGAAGGACGAGAAGGAGACAGGGGAAGAGATTTTAAATAAAATAAGGAAAGTTGTTAATGCGAAAGAAGGAGGGGTATCAGTGGAAAAAGTGCGGAAGGCAAAAGACCGTAAAGTTATTGTAGGATGTAGGACGGAGGATGAAAGGAGGAAGATTAAGGATCGACTTAGCAAGGCGCCGGAACTAAACGTAGAGGAAATTAAAAATAAAGACCCTCTGGTCATACTGCGAAACGTCTTGCAGCATAACAGTGACGAGGACATCTTGAAAGCATTGAGGAACCAAAATAAAAATCTATTCAAAGAGATCGAAGTTAAAGACACCAGGATAGAGATTGCTTTCAAGAAACGCACAAGAAATCCTCACACATGCCACATCGTTCTGAGGGTCTCTACAAAAATCTGGCAACGGATGCTAGGAGCCGAGGCAGTGCACATTGACCTGCAGCGGGTAAAGGTCGAAGACCAATCCCCGCTGGTTCAATGCTCGCTCTGTCTCGGCTACGGGCATGGCCGCCGTTTTTGCACAGAGACGATAGAAAAGTGCAGCCATTGTGGCGGCCCCCACATGAGGACGCAGTGTGAGGAATGGATGGCGAGTGCTCCACCGACGTGCTGTAACTGTCTGCATGCAAAGCTTGATAGGACCGATCATAACGCGTTCAGCCCTGAATGCGCTGTGAGGAGGAAATGGGATGCGCTCGCTCGAGCGTCGGTCGCGTATTGCTAAAGTTGTCCCTAGCACCATTCCAGCTCGAAACAGCAAAAGGCCGTACCTTGTAGCCCAAGCAAACCTCCAGCGAAAAGAACGAGCGACAGAGGACCTCATGCTTGAGGCACACAACAGGGGGGCGGCCTTTGCTCTATTGCAGGAGCCGTATGTCGGGGGCAGAGGTAGAATGGGGAACTACAAAGGAGTGCGAATTTTCCAGAGCACCAATCAAGGAGAAGGTACTGTGAAAGCGGCAGTAGCCGTCTTCGACAGTGACCTTGATGTCATTCAGTGTCCAAACTTCACCACAAATAACATCGTCGTGGTGAAGGTAAGAACTAGTGCCTGGGAAATCGTTGTGGTCTCATTCTACTTTGAGCCAAAACCGACACCCATCGAACCATATCTGCAACAATTAAGCGAGGTAAAACATCATTTTGGTGGGAAAATTATCATAGGCGGCGACTCAAATGCGAAAAGCGCGTGGTGGGGGAGTCCTGTTCTTGACGGCAGGGGCGAAGAAATGGCTGGAACACTCGAAGAGTTGAGCATGCAGATACTCAATACAGGCAACATCCCAACCTATGATACAATCAGGGGGGGTGTACGGTACTCTAGTTTCGTGGACGTTACGGCATGCACGTCGGACTTGCTGGACTTCGTGGACGACTGGAAACTCGACGAAGGCTTGACTACATCGGACCATAATACCATTTTATTTAAAATTAAATTAATAAGAGCAGGAGGATTAGATATAGCTAGAACAACAAGGATCTATAATAGTAAGAAAGCAAACTGGGGCCAATTTCACACGAAAATGGCTCAGTTGCTTGAAGATAATAAAGTAAATAGCATAGAAATAAATACAATAAATAATAAAATAGATTTAGAGAATAAAATAGAAAAATATATAAATATAGTAACTGAAACATGCAATAATAGTATACCTAAATTAAAAACTAAAACTACAAAAAACTTACCATGGTGGTCTGATGAGCTCGCCGCGTTGAAGAAGAAGGTCGCCACGAGGAAACGCAGGATCCGATGGGCAGCGCCAGTCCGGAGAGCCAAGGTCGTCGACGAATATCTGAAAGAAAAAGAAAATTATGAGCAGGAGGCTAAAAGGGCACAAATTAAAAGCTGGAAAGATTTCTGCGAAAAACAGGATCGGGAAGGGATGTGGGAAGGCATCTACAGAGTCATTGGGAGAACAACAAAGAGGCAAGAAGATCTACCTCTTACCAAAAACGGTAGAATGCTAGACCAAGCGGAATCCGCCAAACTCCTAGCCGAAACTTTTTATCCAGAGGATAAACGAGACGAGGACAAACCGGAGCATGAGGAGATGAGAGCGAAAGCTGACCAAGTGAATGTGCAGAGTCATAATGAAAATCATGACCCTCCATTCACCTCTGAAGAACTCAAATCAGCAATAAACAGCTTCAACCCGAAAAAGGCTCCTGGAAGCGACGGTTTCACCGCAGATATCTGCAAACGAGCAGTAGACCGGGCTCCCGAGGTCTTCCTATCACTGGCAAACAAATGTCTTGAGCTGGGACACTTTCCAGAACCCTGGAAGGATGCTACTGTTGTAATTCTGAGAAAACCCGGGAAGGATAATTACACAGAGCCAAAATCCTATAGGCCGATAGGTTTGTTGCCAGTGATGGGAAAGATCTTGGAGAAGATGCTCGTAAACCGCATCAAGTGGCATCTCATCCCCAAGCTGAGTCCTCGCCAATACGGCTTTATGCCACAGAAGAGCACGGAAGACTCCCTCTATGACCTGATGAAGCACATAAATCTGAAGCTTGAACAGAAAAAGCTGATCACACTTGTATCACTGGACATAGAGGGAGCCTTCGACAGTGCTTGGTGGCCTGCCGTAAGACTCAGATTGGCGGAAGAAGACTGCCCCGTCAATATCCGTAGAGTGATGGACAGTTACCTACAAAATAGGAAAGTGAGGGTCAGATATGCTGGTGAAGAGGTGGAAAGGACAACAACCAAAGGATGTGTCCAAGGGTCAATCGGAGGACCCATTCTTTGGAACCTCCTTTTAGACCCATTACTAAAGGGACTGCAGCGTAGAGGTGACTACTGTCAGGCCTTCGCCGATGATGTGGTGCTGGTGTTCGATGGAGAAACGGCACTGGAGGTACAAAAGCAGGCTAATGGCGCCCTCGCGTATGTTCAGCAATGGGGAATCCGAAATAAGCTTAAATTTGCCCCCCACAAGACAAATGCAATGCTCATAACGCGCAAATTGAAGCACGATACCCCAAAGCTGAGCATGGGCGGGGTCGCCATTGGCATGTCAAAGGAAATAAAGCTCTTGGGGCTCTGGATAGATGAGAAGTTGACGTTCAACGCCCACACTGCATATGTGTGCAGGAAGGCGTTGAACATATACAAACAGCTATCCAGAGCCGCCAAGATTAGCTGGGGCCTCCATCCGGAAGTAATCCGAACAATATACACCGCAGTGGTCGAACCAGTGATGATGTACGCGGCAAGTGCCTGGGCTAATGCCACAGAAAAGTTAGGCATAAAAAGGCAACTGAACGCTGTCCAAAGAGGCTTTGCGCAGAAATTGTGCAAAGCCTATCGCACGGTCTCCCTAAACTCGACACTGGTGCTGACTGGGCTACTACCTCTCGACCTCCGAATACAGGAGGCAGCCGCCCTGTACGAGGCCAAGAGGGGGGTATCACAGCCGGCACCGGGAGATAGGGAGATCGAGCGACCGACAGCGTTTATTGAAACGCCGCATCCGGCGCAACATATCAGCCTAGCATTCATCTGCCTGGAAGACGAGCAGGACGTGAATACCCACAACACGCAGGCAGTGAGAATATTCACGGACGGCAGCAAAATCGAGGGCAAGGTTGGAGCAGCATTGTCTCTCTGGAGCAATGCTGCCGAAACCAAATGCCGTAAATTGATGCTGTCGTCCCACTGCACCGTCTTCCAGGCAGAGATGCTGGCTGTGTGGAAAGCGACGGATGAGGCGTTAAAAAGGCCCGAATTGAGCTTCGGCATCTACAGCGACTCGAGATCGTCGCTGGAGACTGTGGTAAATAACCGCTCTCTCAATCCCCTCGCAGTCCGAACCCGCAATAATCTAATAGAGTGCAACAAGCAAAACAAGCGAGTTGAGCTCTATTGGATTAAAGCGCATGCCGGACTTGAGGGGAATGAAAGAGCGGATCAGTTGGCAAAGGACGCTGCTCTCAAGCTCAGGACCAGACCGCATTACGACCAATGTCCGATTTCATTTGTCAAGCGACAGATCCGAATAGGAACTCTTGACAAATGGAATCGGAGATACAAAGCGGAGGACACTGCCGGAGTGACCAAAATGTTTTTACCGGACGCAACGCTGGCCTTCAAAATAACCAAGCAGCTGACACCGACTGGCGTACTGACTCAAATCTTGACGGGGCACGGTGGGTTCGCCGAATACTTACATCGTTTCAAGTGTAAGGAGAGCCCATCGTGCATCTGCGAACCGGATAAGGACGAGACCGTCGCCCATATCCTTACAGAGTGCCCAGTTTTCTCTCTTGAAAGACTCGATCTGGAACAGTATATAGGAGAAAACGTAACAAAGGAAAACATAAGTAATATAATGTCGAACAAAAACACTAGAACTAGATTTATAGATTATTGCACAAAATTGACTAGCAAGGTGATAAAAAGAAACAAATAGATAAATAAACAAAATTGAGATACTATATTGTGATAATATAGATGAATCAATAAAAAAGTTTTTAAAAGTTAAACAAATAAATCTTAGTGATTTTAAAAAACAAACAGATAAAATAAACTAAAAGTTAAAAGTAAAAGTTGTAAGTAAAAGATAAAAAGTTAAAAGTACATCCTACAATAATAAACCATAAAAAAGAAGATGTTTATACGGTGAGGTACAATTTATACAAACTTAAATAAAATTCATTATGTATTCAGATACTTAAATTGCTTAAAATCTAGATAAGTTTAAATTAAATATTTTTAAAATTAACTTGGGTTAGAAATTACTTTTCAAATTTAGTAATATTATAAAAATAAAAGAAATAAACAAACAAACCTAAACAAGGGCCTCGCAAAAACTTAGCGGGGGTACAAAAAAAAAAAAAAAAAAAAAAAAAAAAAAAAAAAAAAAAAAAAAAAACCTAACCAGTCTCACTTCAACCGGAGCCGTGATCGGTCGTCTCCACGTCTCTCCATCGCCCAAGTAACCTTCCTCACCCGCTCACCCACTCCACTCACTTCTGTGAGCCGGGCAAGTTAGCCCGGTGCATAAAGTGTAGTGTGTTAGTAACCCTGCTCACCAAGGGTTACTCTGGTGAGTCAAGTGAGTCTAGTGAATTTAGGCATATTTCACCTTACTCACTCAGTTGCTCACCCACTTCACTCACTTCTGTGAGCCGGGCAAGTTAGCCCGGTGCATAAAGTGTAGTGTGTTAGTAACCCTGCTCACCAAGGGTTACTCTGGTGAGTCAAGTGAGTCTAGTGAATTTAGGCATATTTCACCTTACTCACTCAGTTGCTCACCCACTTCACTCACTTTTGTGAGCCGGGCAGGTTGGCTCGGTGCATAAGGTGTAGTGGGGTAGTAACCCTGCTCACCAAGGGTTACTTTAGTGAGTCACGGCATCCTTCGTCTCCCGCGTCGCGTCACTTCACTCACTCTCGGGTTATCTGGGTGACCTGGGAGGTTGCTGAGTTACCTGAACCTGCATCGTGTGCTACGTGTGACGTGCGCTAAGTGCTGCGAGTGCTGCCTGTGACGCGCGCTACGTGCTGCGAGTGATACCTGTGCTATCTGTGACATCCCCCGCGTCACTTTACTCACCTCTCGGACTAACTGGATGACCTGAGAGGTTGCTGAGTTACCCGAACCTGCTTCGTGTGCTAACGAGTGACGTGCGCCACGTGCTGCGAGTGCTGCCTGTGACGAGCGCTACGTGCTGCAAGTGATACCTGTGCTATCTGTGACATCTCCCGCGTCACTTTACTCACCACTCGGATTTACTGGGTGACCTGAGAGGTTGCCGAGTTACCTGAACAACCGAGTATCAAGCTCTTTGTTGCGTGCTTCATGTGCGACTTGTGACGTGCGCTACGTGCTACGAGTGCTACATGTGACTCACACTGCGTGTTGCGAGTGATACCTGTGCTACCTGTGCCACCTGTGACGTGTGCTAAGTGTTCTAGTACTAACTGTTTTGTTAATTAGCCTTACCTTTTGTCCTCTGTTTTTTTTAGCTATTTTATTTCATTTTTTCACATCACATTTTTTTTTTTACGAGTGCTACCTGTGACGTGCGCTACGTGGCACACCAACCAGGTAAGAAACATTATTGTGCCTTTATCAAAATGGTTCTCGCGCGCTCTCCGGCTAAACCCACACAGAAACAACAAGATATTAATCAACAGAATTCACAAGTGGCATCCAGCGGTGGACCATACCCTATTCAAACCAGATCTACATCTAGCTCCAGCACTTCTTCGTCTTTACTAGAACTTAGACCACCAGAATCCCTCGGAACACCTGCGGAACCTATTTCCATGGAGCTAAACAACACACTCGTAGTCACCCAATTCAGACTACCTGAGAGCCAAGCCATTGAAACTCCCACTCCAGAAGATGGAGACCGTCGTCCTCCTCCCGGTTCAGATCGCTCAGAACCTGAACCCTCCGATATACGGACTGGGGACAACCGCACACCTATCAGCGGTGACTATTCCCCCATCCCCTTCACTCAATTGGTACGAGAAAGCGTGACCTTCATCAAGAACTTGATTGAGGAAAAAAGAAAGGGTCTCACAAAAGCAGAGAGGATAATCGTACTCGAAAAACTTGTAACGCTGGAGAAGGCCTCCTTGAACCACGAACAGAAAGCGACAGCTACCATTCCTTGCACTGCCTCCCCCAGTGCTAGGTCCTCTCAGATCAACCCTCACACCTTAAACCAGATCGACCAACTCGCCAATATTATACCAAAGCTCATAAACTCCATTAATAACCAGATCGACCAACTCGCCAATATTATACCAAAGCTCATAAACTCCATTAATGACATGAAGAGCCAAACCCCCACACATTCATCGGGAAACATCATTAAAGATGGCGCAGCAAGCAAACTACCACCACCTAAACCGTCAATTATCATTGCACCTAAGGAAACAGTTAGCACCCACGAAGAGACCATTCAAGCCTGGCACAAAAGTACGAACTTCCGAGATACTGATTACGCACCCTCCAAAATTGCATACACATCTAATCACAGATTACTAGTCGAATTTGATAAAGAAGAACAAAAAACACACGCTCTGGAAAAAATTAATCAACCAAACTCGAGGGTAGTAGCAGAGACAACAAAGAAACTCAAACCAATGTTCATCCTAAAAGGAGTATCAAGCAAAACACCACCAAACCAGCTGAAAGATATTATCATTTGTCAGAACAATAACATCAAAATCAATACAACCAATAGTGAAGATATTGAACTAAAAACTACCAGAAACAACAAGAACCCCAAACTCTATAACGCAATATTCATTACTACACCAAAAATATGGAAGGCAGTCCTCCAAAACAATCACCTAAACGTAGACTTCCAACAGGTCCACGTTGAAGAACACGTCCCAGTTCAACAATGCTTCAGATGCATGAAATACGGTCACATCCGTCGTTGGTGCAAGGCTCCGGAGCCAGTATGCTCCCACTGCTCCGAGACACACGAGTTCAAAGACTGCCCAAACAGACACGACTACAACAAGCTAAAATGTACACACTGCTCTGCTAAAAACGCAAAGCAATCACACCGCCCTGACTCTTCCCCGGTCAACTACGCACATAGCGCTACCTCTAATCTATGCCCGCTTGGGTTGAAAAAACTAATTGAAGTCCGTGCCAGAACGGACCATGAGCTGTAGTCCACTCCCTGCACCCCCCGTTTGGGGCCCCTCTGATGTCAATTCTTGCAATTCACAACCGAGGGGCTCATTTCTCGGATGCGTCCAGATCAATGTCGGACGTAGTCGAAACGCTACCCACGAACTAGCACAATGGGCTCATACGCACCAACCGGACTTAATTTTTATTAACGAACCTTACACCAGCAATACGGGACTACCCGTTAAAATTCCAGGTTACGATCTCCATCAATTCCCCGATAAGAATCCGAAGAATGAACCGACCAAAGCTGCCATACTAACAAAAAAAAACGGACTCAGTGTAATCGGAAATAGCGAATACTCCAACTCTTGCCTCTCAATCATAAAAATTAACAACTCACGAGGAAAAAACATATATCTAACATCCGTCTACATTGAACCACGAACCGACAAACTGCAACTTCTAAACCGCTTGGAAATATTCCTCGCAGAAACAACTGGCTCCACGCATTTGATTTGCGGAGACCTAAACGGCTGGCACACGTCATGGGGCTCCAAGACTGACAACAAAAGAGGCAATACAATTTACGACATAATCACCCTACATAATTTACACATTTGCAACACTGGAAGTAACCCTACCTTTGAAACAATCACACATGGAACCTACAGAGAATCCATCATTGATGTAACACTGATTAGCAATACCAATATAGCTAATGTTGAAAACTGGCAAGTTAACACAGAAATCTGCCCCTCATCGGATCACAACTCAATATTGTTCAAACTAAACATTGAAAACACACGTACGACAAAAAATAAAAAAACGTCAACATTTAGATACAATACAAACACTGTCAAATGGGAAAACATCAACGAATCCTTCACAAACGAAATCAAATCACACCTACCCAACAACATTAATATACCTACGTCACATCAAGAAATAGACAACAACATTAGAGTCATCACCTCAGCTTTACAAACCACGTGTGATAAACTACTACCCAAACCAACACCATTTAAGGAAAGAATCCCTTGGTGGAGCGATGACCTGCAGAAAATAAAAATGAAAGTTATCAAAAACCATCACTTGCTTAGCCGCCTAGTAAGACAAAAACAACCTATAGATGAATCCTTGTTAGAAAGAGACAAACTTAAAAAAGAATACTCTGACGCAATATGCAAGGCCTCTTCTGATCACTTCAGAGAGTTCTGTAATAAACAAAACAAAGAGGACGTCTGGTCTATCACCAATAGAATTATACAATCCAAACCAATATCGCAACCGCCAACAACTTTAAAAAAAGATGATGGCACATATACATCTGACCCCCTTGAAACTGCTAACACATTACTGAATAAATTTTTCCCAGACGACACCATAGACAATAATCAATATCAACAGACACTTAGACAAGACATGCATACGCCTTCCAACGGACCGAATGAGCCAGAGTTTACTACCACCGAAATCATTAACTGCTTAAAAACAATGAGCCATAAAAAGGCACCCGGACCCGATCATCTAACATCAGACATTTGCCTCCAATTTATAAAAAACTTCCCTAACACTATCACCGATCTAGTAAATAAATGCGTTGAACTAAAATATTTTCCTAAAGCATGGAAAGTAGCATGCGCAAGAATTATTCCGAAACCAAACAAAACGGACTACTCTGACACCTCAGCGTATAGACCAATTGGTCTTATAAATGTATTTGGCAAACTCTTCGAGAAGCTCATTATTAACAGACTGACACACTACCTCAACACCACAAACAACCAATGCAAGGAACAATACGGTTTTAAACAGCAAACTTCCACAAATAACGCAATACACAGCGCTATCGACATAATCACCAAAGCCAAGAACAGTAAAGAACATGCAATTGCAGTCTCATTGGACATCCAAGGGGCTTTCGATCACGCCTGGTGGCCGATAATTTTCAAAAGGCTAAAAAAGGTTAACTGCCCCAGCAATATTTATGAAACATTAATCAGCTACATCACAGACAGAGAGGTCTCTATCAACTTTCTGAATTGCTCCGTGGGAAAACAAACGTCAAGAGGATGCGTACAGGGCTCAGTCTGTGGCCCCACCCTCTGGAACCTCATTCTCGATGACCTACTCCTCACTGAACTGGCTGATCTCCCTGAGGGGGCCCACGTGCAGGCTTACGCTGATGATATTCTGCTCATCACGCACTCAAAAAATACCTCACACCTCGAAAATATCACCAATAGTATTCTGGACAAGATCATAAAATGGGGGCAAAATATAAAACTAACTTTCGGACCCGCAAAAACTCAAGCTATATCATTCACTAAAAAACCTAAAAACAAATGTAAAATCACTATAAATAACCACAATATAACTTTTATGAATCAAATTAAATATCTTGGAATCATAATCGACGAAAAACTAAACTTCATCAAACACACTGAATACATCATCAATAAAAGCAAAAAACTATTCAACAAACTCTCGCTATTCATTCGACCCACCTGGGGCGTCTCACCGGAAAATATCAAAATCATTTACCACCAAGTCATCCAACCAATAATCTGTTACGCGTCCGGTATCTGGGCATCAGCTTTAAAATATAAACAAGTAAATAAGAAACTACTTTCACTTCAAAGACTTTTTGCCATTAAAATGGTACAGGGCTTCAAAACACTAAGAACAGCGACTGCCATTTCACTAGCACAATTAGACCCTCTACCATATAAAATAAAGGAAATAGCCGACATAGAACAAACCAAAATTAAACACACTACCAAATTCCTCCCCAAAGATATACCCGTAGACTCGCCTACTCCCCCGTCACTCCTTTTACACCCCTCTCTTCGAGTGGGCATCGAATTTACTGAAATCAATAATGTTCAAGAATATAACGAATTCTGCATAGCCAAACACGAAACTTGGCAAATATTTACAGACGGAAGCAAACTCGACGACAAAGTTGGGGCCGCGTTTGTGGCTCTTAACTCACTCGGCAACACTGTGCATACCAAAAAACTAAAACTACACAATTGCTGCTCCGTCTTTCAGGCTGAACTACTAGCCATTGAACAGGCCACATCATGGATTTCAAACAAAAAACCGCATAACGAGTTCCACATCTTATCCGACAGCAAATCTGGACTGACCGAACTTGCCAACCCCAACACCACAAATACTCTCGCTGTCCAAATACACAAAAACATTATTAATTTACAAAACTCCGGAATGAATTTAAACTTTGCATGGGTTCGGGCTCATGTAGACATCGAAGGCAACGAACTGGCTGATATAACAGCAAAAAACGCCACTAAATCACATAAAAGACCCGACTACACACATATACCGATCTCCTTCGTAAAACATCAAAATAAACTCGAAACCAGAAGCAAAACCAAATCATTTTACCTCGAAGCCAGTCCTCATACACTTAGTCTTCTTCCTACCTATGAAGATTTCAACAAATATTTCACTGCCATAAATATGTCACCTAACTTTGCCATTACCCAAATTCTGTCAGGACACGGATTCCACAAAGAATACCTACACCGCTTTAAAATTACCGATGATCCCATGTGCCCATGCGATAATCTCACCACCCAAAGCTTAAAGCACCTCATTGAAGATTGCCCAAGATTTTCTGCCACCAGACAAGACCACATCACCGTTTCATCAAAACTTAATAATCCATACAACCTCATAGAAATTATCAGCACAGCATCTACCATTAACACCTTTCATAATCACATTACATATATAATCAAAAACTTGAAGAAATTTAATAACACATAGCGCTTTGGTGAGTCGGGACATCTTCACCTCACCGCTCACTCACTTCACCCACCTTGTGAGCCTGACAAGTTAGCCCGGAGCATAGAGTGAAGTGGGGTAGTAACCTTGCTCGCCAAGGGTTGCTTTGGTGAGTCGGGCATCTTCATCTTCATAAGAATTTGAGAAGTTAATTTATAGATTTCAGTATAAACTTAAGTAATACCCGAGCACTTGAAGTGACCTGGGACACACAAGTAACACAGGCGACTTAATCCCACTTACTTACTTCACCCTCAGCAATCGAGGTAAACTTAGAAAAAGCGATTCAAACTGCCAATATTTACTTGGCTCCCTTATCTCACTCCACATACTTCACCTCACTACCCAAAATAACTATTTCAAAATCATCCATCCATCCACCACAACTCACTCACCTAACTTCACAAATTATCCACATAACTCACGCAGCTCACCTAACCCAGCTCACCTTCTCACCTTATCATTAATATCCCCCCCTCAAGCACACAAGAACCTACACTACAACAACGAAACACACAGTTCACCTCAAACCCCACAGCTAAACCTCGCTTCTTCTAAACCCAACTCACTTAACTCACTTACTTCACTAACTTACCTAACTAATCTAACTTCAACCAATAAGTCCAACTCACTCGATTCACTTTCCTAACTCACTTACTTCACCAACCCACCTAACTAATCTAACTTCAAGCAATAAGCCCAACTCACTCGATTCACTTTCCTAACTCACTTACTTCACCAACCCACCTAACTAATCTAACTTCAACCAATAAGCCCAACTCACTTGACACACTTCACTTCAATTTATTAAATTGTGTATTGAGTCATTAAATCAGTGCCTATATCAGACAAGATAGATAATGTCGTCGTCATCGTCTTCCAACTCACCTGTGAAGCCCGGGCCCACTTACCAAAGAAGGGCAATCAAATCATCCGACAACGACGAAGACAACAACCACCCTACCCAGGGGGAGGGATGGCCACACCAGCGGGACGCCCACACCCAGAACCCCATTGTTTCGTCGACATCTGTATCCTCATCTTCACCATCTTCACCAGCCTCGTCTTGCTCGGACTCCGACTCTTCTCCAGGCCCCGCAAGTCCTTCGGGTCGCAACGGAAGCGAGATAGTCTGTGATCCGGCCCTGCCCTCACCCAAGTCAGACCACCTGTCGCCCTCACGGGGGGGCAGCCCCGGGACACTGGCCGAATCCGAGACTGAAGGAGGAGCAAACAGTTCGCCAACAAAGACAGCACACAGCGGACCCATACAGGCGGCGATGTCGGCTTCGGGTGTGATCGAGGCCCCTGAAAATGTAGCGGGATACACCACTCCACCTTCGTACAACCCTCATACGACTGAACCAGCGCAAGAAAAGCAGCCACAAAACCAACTTCAAAATTCGCACTTCGAGCCCATCAGGCCAACGCCACAATACTTACCGCCGCAACACCAATACCAATGCTACAGATGCGACTGGCTACAGTTCGCACTTGATGGAGTGCAGAGGGAAAACTACCAAAAAGACATTGTAATAAATAACCTGCAACACCATCTCCAGGACGCGCTCGACATCATCAAGCAACAAAATAACAACAATAGCAACAACAACAAGAATAGCAGCAACAGCAATCCCACGCACACCGAAGGCGAGGCCGCACACGCCTACCAACTACCAATTGCCCCCGTTCCCGCACCACCACCCGAGAGCCCTATGGATAGCCCTGTGGACGGAAACCAGACCATGCCCCCGCCTTTACCCTCCTCCAGCAAGACCACGCAACTGAGGTACCAGTGTGTCTTGTGTGGGAAGACCATGAAAGCCAACATCTGCCGTCACTTCAAACGGGTTCATCCCAGTTATGCTAACGCCGACGGAGACATCAAGACGCACCCGTACTTCCCCCGATATTTTTATTTCTTCACGAAAGAGGCCAGAGATGTCTGTCCCCCTGGCAACAGACCGCCCCGCCGGATGGTGGAGGGTGTGGAGGGAGTGTCTAACGCCTTCATGAATGGAGAATATTTCCCGTAGTCGGGGCCAGAATACTACGG